>CM069152.1:11773827-11781327 GCA_035221665.1 Okamejei kenojei | reverse complement strand
TTCCTGTCTCCGCTGTTTGCCGTCTAACCATCTACAAGACGCATGACACCAATCCCAAATTTTCTCAGTCAACGCTTTATGGATTTAAGCCCTCAGCGATCCCAAGTGAAAGGCAACAAGCATACAGCAGCACTGCCATCCATCCCTGTGTAAGGCTGCTTTGGAATTCCCTCCCTTTATCCCCCCTATTGATTTATCTCTTCCCATCTCTAAGGTGCTCCTGAAAAATTCACAGCTATCCTGAAGCATTTGGTCATTTGCCAATCTTCTTGTGTGACTCAGTGCAACGGGTTCCTGAGAAACGCCTTGGGTGCTTTTCCCATGCAGTGTCAATCCAAGCTGCAATCTTTTCCATTTTACACCCATTCCTCCCCCTCTTCCAAAGAGATGCCCCCCCCCCTCCCCCCTTTGTGTTCGATCTGTCACCTCTGCATGTGACTCTCCCAATGATAAACCTGGGTGCAGAGGGTAAAGAGAACAGCAGAGAGTATAGTGAGCATGCACCTACAGCGGTGGTCACTTTAGTTTAGAGATACAGCGCGGAAACAGGCCCTTCGGCCCACCGGCTCCTGGCCGACCAGCAATCCCCGCACATTAACACTATCCTACACACACTAGCGACCATTCACCGAGCCAATTAACTTACAAACCTGTGCGTCTTTGGAGTGTGGGAGGAAACCCACTTGGTCACGGGGAGAACGTACAAACTCCGTACAGACAGCGCCCGTAGTCAGGATCGAACCCGGGTCTCCGACGCTGCAAGGCAGCAACTCTACCGCTGTGCCACCTTTAGCAACCACTGTGTGCACCGTTTGGACGCCAGGAACTGCAGATACTGGAACCTCGAACAATACCACACACAGTGCTGGAGTAACTCAGCAGGTCAGGCAGCATCTCTGGAGAACAATGGGTCGGGACCTTTCTTCAGACTGTTTGCAGTAGGGAGGGAGAGAACTGGAAGTGAGGTGGGGGCAGGACAAACCAGGCAAGTGATAGATGGACACAAAATGCTGGAGTAGCTTGGAGGGCTGTAGAAGGGTTCCGACCAGGAACGTCACCAATTCCTTCTCTCCAGAGATGCTGCCTGACCTGCTGAGTTACTCCAGAATGTTGTGCCTATCTTCAGTATAAACCAGTATCTGCAGTTTTGTCCTGCACGTGTTAGGTGGATACAGGTAAGGGCGGGGGGGGGGGGGGGGGGGGGGGGGGGGGGGGGGGGGGGGGGGACAAAAGACTGCAAGATGAGGCAAATCAAGATGTGAATTGTGAGGCCATTGCAAGGAATGATGGTTTGGGGGGGGGGGGGGGGGGGGGGGGAGGGAGGAAGATGGGAAAAGTGGGGGGGATTACGGGAGAAATGGGTACGCATCCAGGTGGGGCCCAAGGAAGAGGGGAGTGGGGGAAGGATTGTTGGTTTTAGTTAAATAAGATTGACGAATTCAACGTTCATACCATTGGGTTGTAAGCCAGCCAATCGGAACCATTTGTACAGAATTTTTTTGTCCTCTAGTCGGGGTTTTGTTTCGTACATTTAAGATAATTCGCGATCACTTGTATCATGTGGGAGTTTGAACCGTACCTTCATTTTCAGTTGGAGTTTTTTTATTTAAGACTGCATTTTCACTGTGATATTGGCTGCTGTAAATTTAGTTCAGAGGTAGAACGTGTGGTGATTTAGGCGGAAATGTAAGAGGAATGGATAGGAATGGAGAAGGGTCTCGAGCCGAAACGTCACCTATTCCATCTCTCCAGAGATGCTGTCTGACCCGTTGTGTCACTCCAGCCTTTTGTGCCTATCTTCTATAAGAAGGATGGAGTTGGGTTAGTGTGGGGTTTAGTTTAGAGATACAGCGTGGAAACAGGCCCTTCGGCCCACCGAGTCCACGCCGACCAGCGACCCCCCATATTAACACTGCCCTACACACACTAGGGACAATGTTTACATTCATACCAAGCCAATTAACTTACAAACCTGCACGTCTTTGGAGTGTGGGAGGTAATTGGAGATCTCGGTGAAAACTGACACAGGTCACGTACAAACTCCGTACAGACAGCACCCGTAGTCGGGGTCGAACAAGGGTCTCCAGCGCTGTAAAACAACAACTCTCCCGCTGCGCTGCCCTAAAGGACTTTGCATGGACTTGGCAAGTCAAAGTGGGTGTGTCGATGCCCGGTGGTTCTCTGACCTTACATCCTGTTTTAGATGACTAATCCCCACGTGTCCATCTCTGCTTTAACTCTGGGAGATCTCCACAATGCATAAATACCTAACAAAGCTCAAGTTTATTGGATTGCCTTCTTGGCCTGGTGACAAAGTAGTGGGTTCATGATAGCATCATCGATGGGCCATACAACTTTCTGAAACCAAATAACCTACAAACCTGCATGTCTTTGGAATGTGGGAGGAAACCGGAGCACCCGGAGAAAATCTGCGCGGTCACAGGGAGAACGTACTAACTCTGCACAGACAGCACCCGTAGTCGGGATGGAACCCGGGTCTCTGAAACTGCAAGGTAGCATCTCTACTACTGTGCCATAGTGCTGCCCATGGTTGAGATAGAGTAAGGACGGTATAAAAATGAGAAGTGCAAACATCTGATATCAGTTCAGCTTGCCGATCATATTCCCCAATCATTAATTGATTCAGTTATAGATTCAGTCAATTGCAAAACAATTGCGCGATGTTCTATTATTAAGGTTTTGTAGATTAAGAAATAAAGTGTAAACTTCGATTGGTTTGCCTTATAGTACAATAATGTAAAAAACAAATGTTTTAATGGATATAATGGATGCCCCAAAGTGTCCCAAAGTACATAATATTTTGAGAGAGAGAAACAAGGAATTGTAGATGTTGGTTCATAAAATAAATAGTGCTGGAGTAACTCAGCAGGTCAGGCAGCATCTCTGGAGAACGTGGATAGGTGACGTTTCGTGTCGGGACCCTTCCTTGCCTGCACCCACTAACATAGTTCTTAGGGCTAACGGAATCAAGGGATATGGGGAGACAGCAGGAATGGGGAACTGATTTTTGGATGATCAGTGATGATCATATTGCGGTGCTGGCTCGAAGGGCCAAATGGCCTACTCTTGCACCGATTTTCTATGTTTATTGACATTTTTAAATCTGTTCAGCCGTAGGAACAAGTAGCGAAAGTGACGTGTCTTCAAAAATATTTGTCTCAATTCTCTTTGTGAGTGGCGAATGGAAATCGTACAGTTTGGCGTTTCTCCCTCTCTGATGGGAACAGGGAAGCACTGTGCACAAATTGATTTATCAAAGTTAAGGCCATCTGGGATTTAACATGCAGCAGCGGGTGTCTGCCTGCATTGGGAAAAACAGCAGGATGACTAACTCGCTCCCGAGCATGTCCAGGCAAATCCCAGCACCATATGCAGCTGTCGAGTCAGCAAGTGGTAGTCAGGGTGGCTGTGTGAGAAGATGTCGCAGTCTGTTCAGTGGTGTTCGTGTACGGGTGGTCGCAGTGGATGTGACTAATTCATCCAAATGCAGTTTAGTTCAGAGATACAGCTAGGAAACGGGTCCTTCGGCCCGCGGGGCCTGCACCCACCAGCGATCCCCGCACACTGGCACTATCCTAGGGAGAATTTGTACTTTATACCAAGCCAATTAATCTACAAACCTGTACACCTTTCGAGTGTGGGAGGAAACGGAAGATCTCGGAGAAAACCCACGCAGTCACGGGGGGGGGGGGGATCATTCAAACTCCGTACAGACGGCACGCGTAATCAGGATCGAACCCGGGTTTCTGGCGCTGTGTGGCAGCAACCCTACCACCGTGCCCCCCATCTCTGATTTAATTTGCATCACGGGTCTCTGCCTGGACTGCATGTAATATAAAGGAGCTGCAGATGCTGGTTTGTACCACAGTTAGACACAAAATGCCGGAGTAACTCGGCGGGTCAGGCAGCAAGGTGGCACAGCGGTAGAGTTTTTACCTTCGCAGCGCCATAGATCCGGGCTCGATCCCGACTACGGGTGCTGTCTGTATGGAGTTTGCACGTTCTCCCTGTGATCGCATGGGCTTTCTCCGGATGCTCTAATTTCCTCCCACACTCCAGAAATGTGCGGGTATATAGGTTAACTGGCTTCAGAAAAATTATAAATTGACCCCAGTGTGTGGGATAGTGTTAGTGTGCGGGGTGATCACTGGTCAATGTGGTCTCGGGCAGATGGGCCTGTTTCCGTGCTGTATCTCTAGGGTCTAAATCTCTGAAGAAAATGGATTGGTGGTATTTGTGTCTCTCTCTGCCTGGACTCCTGTTGGTTTCAACATGCAGTCATCCTTTCTTATTCTTTTGGAATAAAACTACAGCCTTTAACAGTGTGCCGGTGTTATATTAAAGACACAGTACTGGAGTAACTCATTTGTTCAGGGCAGCATCTCTCGTGGACATGGATAGAAGTTTCAGGTTACCGTCATAATTATGTGTTGCTACGCATGCCAAAAATGGGCTGCACAGCAAATGTTGTTGTTTTGTTGTTGTTGTTCTTGTTGCTGCTGCATGCCCAGACCTCCTCAATGCCCAGTGTGAGTTGAACCAAGCACCATACTTGTTCGGAAGTGTAGAAACGAGGAACTGCAGATGCTGGTTTACAAAAGAAGACAAATAGTGCTGGAGTAAAGGGGCTGTCCCACTGCGGCGACCTAATTGGCGAGTTTAGGAGAGTTTGAAAAAATGTCATGTTGAAGACCTCCCTTGACTATGTTGAAGACTAGCCTCGACTAGCTACGACTGGCTTCGGGAAAATTGGACACCGAATAGTGGAGAGTGAAGACGGCCTCCTTTGATCTCCTATGACCTTCCTTCGACTACGTTGAAGACTATCTACGACTACCTTTGACTACCTTTGATTATTTACGAATAACATACCGACCTTCTATGACCTACTTCGACTAAATCCACGAGTAAAAAAATATCGATTTTTTTCCCTTGGCGACCTTTTTTTACTCGCGGGCTTTTTTCAACATGTTGAAAATTACGCCGCAACCTAGCTGAGGCCTCGAGTACGCAGGGACTACTCTCGAGCATGAAGGAGAGTTACAAAGACCTCCTAGGACCTCGTGTCGACCATGCTGCGAGTACGAGTCGAGGGCAAACTCGCCAGAACTCGCGGATTAGGTCGCCGCAGTGGGACAGCCCCTTAACTCAGCGGGTCAGGCAGCAACTCTGGAGGACATGGATAGGTGACGTTTCGAGTCTGGACTCTTCTTAAGACTGGAGAAGGTTCCTGACCCGAAACGTCATCTATCCATGTTCTCCACAAACGCCGCCTGACTCCAGCTCTTTTCTTTAAAAAAAAACTTTAATCAAAATTAAAAATATATATACAAAAGAAGATCATCAGTGCAAAAACATTTCTGACATTCTCAGTATTTATACATTAATTGGATAGGACAGGTTGGGAGGGATAGGGACCAAATGCTAGCAGGTGGAACTAGTGTAGCTGAAACGTGTTGGCCGGTGTGGGCAAGTTGGGCCGAAGGGCCTAATTCTGCTCTGAAAACGTTTGAGCTATCCTTGTACCAAATACCCTTGCCACTCAAGCATTTTGTCTTCTGCCCAGTTAGGAAGTCTTCAGTTTAGTCGTTCAGCTGATAACAACTTCTGCATCTCAAAATTTAGGCCATAAGTGATAAGAGTACAATTAGGCCATTCGGCCTATCAAGCCTACTCTGCCATTCAATCATGGCTGATCTCCCTCCTAACACTTTTCTCCTGCCTTCTCCCCATAACCTCTGGCATCTGAACTAATCAAGAATCTATCTATCTCTGCCTTAAAATACCCACTGACTTGGCCTCCACAGCCTTCTGTGGCAAAGAATTCCGTAGATTCACCACCCTCTGACTAAATACATTTCTCCTCATCCCTTCCTAAAAGAACGCCTTTTAATTCTGAGGCTATAACCTCTAAAGATTTAACGGCCTGTCCCACTTGCCGTTTTTTTTTTTTTTTGGCGACTGTCGGCATCATTGATGGATGTATCAGGTCACCGGAAAAGTCGCGGCGTGACGATGTATTGACGCGTGGTGTTTCCTCAAGTGTCGTAACTTTTTTGTCGCCGCTGGATTTTGAAATGTTCAAAATCTTTCTGCGACCCTGATACATCAGTCTATGACGCTGGCAGTCGCTGCAAAAAAATTGCCAAGCGGGGCAGGCCCTTTAACTGCTACCGATGTGGTTACATTAACATCCAGTGTAACTAGACGTTCATTCAGCGCTCCATTGTCCCTGATAACGAGTGAATCCCTGTAGCGGGAAAACGATGACCCTGTTCTGAATGTGCATATAATCTCACAAAGCATTTGAATTGGATTTGGGAAGAAATGACTGTAGCCTCTGGGAAGTTCCAAAAGGACACCCCAGTGGTATGAATATTGATTCCTCTAACTTCAAGAAACCCTTGCATTCCCTCTCTCTCTCCGTCCCTCCCCACCCACCCTAGTCATCCAACTAGTTTCACTGTTGTCCTGTTGAGTTTCACTGTCTGCATAACTCTTTATCACCCAGCCCACAGACAACAATGGACCATTGTGGGCTCCACCCTTCCTTGTTCATCGTTACTTTTTCGCAAGTCCTTCATTCGTTTGTTCTATGTCTCTCTATATCACTGTTTATATATCTATACCTATACTTTTATCTATATATATATATATATATATTTAAAATTTGTTTCCATTTCCCCTGACTCTCAGACTGAAGAAGGGTCTCAGCACAACTTTTTGAGGGTGATAACAATTTTTAAAGGGACTCGATGAGAGGAATAGATCGGGTAGACACACAAAGTCTCTTTCTCAGAGTAGGGGAATCGAGAACCAGAGGACTTGGATTTAAGATGAAAGGGGAACGATTTAATGGGAATCTGAGGGGTAACTGAGTGGGTGTATGGAATGAGCTGCCGGAGGAGGTAGTTAAGGCAGGGACTGTCGCAACGTTTAAGAAACAATTAGTGTAGGAAGGAACTGCAGATGCTGATTTAAATCGAAGTTAGACACAAAATGCTGGAGTCACTCACCAGGACAGGCAGCATCACTGGAGAGAAGGAATGGGTGACGTTTTGGGTCGAGAGTTCAGGTCCATGGATAGGACAGGTTTGGAGGGGTATGGACCAAATGCAGGTAGTTGGGACTAGTGTAGAAGAGACATGTCGGTCGGTGTGGACAAGTTGGGCCGAAGGGCCTGTTTCCACGCTGTATGTCTCTATGACTCTGACTCATCATGTTTAACAAAACTGAAATCATCTATGCTATTTAGCTAATCTCGTTACCATTTTGAATTTGTCTCTTTGGCCTCATTCCCTTTAAACATTTAAGATAATCTATTTATTTTTTCTAAGCTAGTTGTTTATGCCTGGGAGCTGCTGAAACTGAAATGTTGTGGGAGTTTTTGATCCAATTCCATTCCTTCAGTAAGATTTTTTTTTTTCCCCTTAATTCCTGGTTGGTCAAATTGAAAGCATTTAAATATCTTGGTGTTCT